>OX328112.1:33721822-33734322 GCA_946811185.2 Hippopus hippopus
CATGAACATCGCTCGTAGCTCCGTCCACAGACGACGCAGTCGGGAATTCTTGATACCGTTAGAGAGGTCAGGGCCTCAGCTAACTATAACTATCGCGTTTCCCAGGCCAGCTCGCTCAGCGAGTCCGTCAGAGTCGAAAAAGTAGTATCGGGTACCTCCAGAGTGCTCCTTAGACTTGAACACAGGCCGTAGCTCCGTCCACAGAAGACGCAGCTGGGAATTCTTCATACTGTTAGAGAGGTCAGGGTCTCAGCTGACTTTAACTATCGCGTTTCTCAGGCCAGGTCGCTCAGCGAGTCCGTCAGAGTCGAAATTGTAGTACTGGGGTACCTCAACAGTGCTCCTCAGACTTGAACACCTTCTGTAGATTCGTCCACAGACGACGCATCTGAGAATTCATTATACCTTTAGAGAGGTTAGGGTCTGATCTGAGGATAACTGTCGCGTTTAAAGGCCAGCTCGCTCAACAAGTCCACCAGAGTCGAAACGGTAGTATGGCTACCTCCAGAGTGCTCCTCAGACTTGAACACCGGCCGTACCTCCGTCCACAGACGACACAGCTGGGAATTCTTGATACCGTCAGAGAGGTCAGGGTCTCAGCTGACTATAACTATCGCGTTTTCCAGGCCAGCCCGTTCAGCGAGTTGGTCAGAGTCGAAAGAGTAGTACGTGGTACCTCCAGAGTGCTCCTCAGCCTTGAACACCACCCGTACCTCCGTCCACAGATGACTCAGTTGGGAATTCTTGATAGCGTTAGACAGGTCGGGGTCTCAGCTGACTATAACTATCGCGTTTCCTAGGCCAGCTTCCTCAACGAGTCGTCAGAGTCGAAAAAGTACTACAGCTTGCCTCCAGATTGCTCCTCAGATTGAACACCGGCCGTAGCTCCGTCCACAGACGACGCAGCGGGGAATTCTTTATACCGTAAGAGAGGTCAGGGTCTGAGCTAACTTTAACTGTTGCGTTTCTCAGGCCAGCTCGCTCAGCGAGTTCGTCTGAGTCGAAACAGTAGTATGGGGTAACTCCAGAGTGCTCCTCAGACTTGAACACCACCCGTAGCTCCGTCCACAATTGACGCAGCCGGGAATCTTGATAGCGTTAGAGAGATCCAGGTCTCAGCTGGCTATAATTGTCACGTTTCCCAGGCCAGCTCCCTCAGCGCGTCCATCTGAGTCGAAACAGTAGTACGGAGTACCTCCAGATTGCTCCTCAGCCTTGAACACCACTCATAGCTCCGTCGACAGATGATGCAGCTGCGAATTCTTGATACAGTTAAAGAAGTCGGGGTCTCAGCTTACTACAACTATCGCGTTTCTCAGGCCAGCTCGCTCTGCGAGTCCATCTGAGTCCAAACTGTAGTACTGGGGTACCTCCAGAGTGCTCCTCAGATTTGAACACCGCCCGTAGCTCCGTGGACAGACGACGCATCTGGGAATTCTTTATACCTTTAGAGAGGTCAGGGTCTGAGCTGAGGATAACTATCGCGTTTTTCACGCCAGCTTGCCCAACGAGTCTGCCAGACTCGAAACGGTAGTATGGCTACCTCCAGAGTGCTCCTCAGACTTGAACACTGCCCGTAGCTCCGTCCACAGACGACACAGCCGGGAATTCTTGATACCGTTAGAGAGGTCAATGCGTCAGCTAACTATAACTATCGCGTTTTCCAGGCCAGCCCGCTCAGCGAGTCCGTCAGAGTCGAAATAGTAGTATCGGGTACCTCCAGTTTGCTCCGCAGACTTGAACACCGGCCGTACCTCCGTCCACAGACGACGCAGCTGGGAATTCTTGATACCGTTAGAGAGGTCACGGTCTCAGCTTACTATAACTATTGTGTTTCCCAGGCCAGCTCGCTCAGCAAGTCCATCAGAGTTAAACAGAAGTACGATGTAACTCCAGGGTGCTCCTCAGCCTTGAACACCACCCGTACCTCCGTCCACAGATGACTCAGTTGGGAATTCTTGATAGCGTTAGAGAGGTCGGGGTCTCAGCTGACTATAACTGTAGCGTTTCCTAGGCCAGCTCGCTCAGCGAGTCCGTATGAGTCGGAACAGTAGTACGGGGTACCTCCAGATTGCTCCTCAGACTTGAACACCGCCCCTAGCTCCGTCCACAGACAACGCAGTCGGGAATTCTTGATAGCGTTAGAGAGGTCGGGGTCTGAGCTGACTTTAACCATCCCGTTTCCCAGGCTAGCTCGTTTAGCGAGTCCGTCAGAGTCGAAACAGTAGTACGGGGTACCTCCAGAGTGCTCCTCAGACTTGAACAGCACCCGTAGCTCCGTCCACAGATGATGCAGCTGGGCATTCTAGATACAGTTGAAGAGGTCTGCGTCTGAGCTAACTATAACTATCGCGTTTCTCAGGCCAGCTCGCTCAGCGAGTCCGCCAGACTCGAAACAGTAGCACTGAGGTACCCCCAGAGTGCTCCTCAGAATTGAACACCGCCCGTAGCTCCGTCCACAGACGACTCATCTGAGAATTCATTATACCTTTAGAGAGGTCAGGGCCTCAGCTGACTATAACTATCGCGTTTCCCAGGCCAGCTTGCTCAGCGAGTCCGTCAGAGTCAAAAGAGTACTATCGTGTACCTCAAGAGTGCTCCGCAGACTTGAACAGCAGCCGTAGGTCCCTCCACAAACGACGCAGATGGGAATTCTTGATACTGGTAGAGAGGTCAGGTTCTCAGCTGACTATAACCATTGCGTTTCCCAGGCCAGCTCGCTCAGCGAGTTCGTCAGAGTCGAAACAGTAGTACGGGGTAACTCCAGAACGCTGCTCAGACTTGAACTCCGCCCGTAGCTCCGTGCACAGATGACGCAGCTGGGAATTCTTGATAGCGTTAGAGAGGTCGGAGTCTCAGCTGACTATAACTGTTGTGTTTCCTAGGCCAGCCTTCTCAGCGACTCTGTCAGGGTATAATGCTCGGAGACACCATTTGGTGGTAAATTTTGGCATACTGGAGTTGAGGTAGAATCGTCAACATAGTGGTGAACAGTCAGTCTGGTGGTGCTGACGAACGTCGCTCCAAGTGTCTGTAGGGGTTAGGGTCTGAGCTAACTTTTGCTATCACGTTTCCCAGGCCAGCGAGCGGGTGGGGAGTGAGCCACCCGACGCGGAGAAAAGCGAGAGGAACTCTGAGAGTGATGCTGGAGGTAGCAGGAGGGACACTGCGAGAGGGCGCCGACGAGAGAAAAAGACAAAGGAGCTGTAGGCGGAGGAACCGGAGGGTGTTCAGGTCCGAGGAGCAAAAACTGTCGGTTGCCGTCGGGCTGGGTTTTGCCTTTGGGATGTTCAAGTCTGAGGAGCAAAAAAAACTGTCGGTTGCCGTCTGGCTGGGTTTGCCTTTGGGGTGTTCAAGTCTGAGGAGCAAAAACTGTCCCTTGTCGTCGGGTGGGTTTGCTTTTGGGGTGTTCAAGTCTGAGGAGCAAAAACTGTCGGTTGCTGTCGGGCTGGGTTTTCCTTTGGGGTGTTCAAGTCTGAGGAGCAAAAACTGTCGGTTGCCGTTGGGCTGGGTTTGCCTTTCGGGTGTTCAAGTCTGAGGAGCAAAAACGGTCGGTTGCCGTCGGGCTGGGTTTTCTCACGACCCATCGTTGGACTGGGTTTATTTTTGGGGTGTTCCAAGTCAGAGGAGCATACTGCAGGTTGCTCTCAAACTGGGTTTTCTTGCGACGCATCGTCGGACTGGGTTTTTTTCACGGCCCATCGTCGGACTTGGTTTATTTTTTGGGGTGTCCAGATCCTGAGGAGCAAGCCTTTCACAAACCCAATCGTCGGACTTGGTTTTTTCACAAACCCGTCGTCGGACTTGGTTTGCTTTCGGGGTGTTCGAAGTCCGAGGAGCCGACCTTTCACAACCCGTCGTCGGACTCGGTTTATTTTTTGGGGTGTCCAGTTTCTGAGGAGCAAGCCTTCCACAAACCCGTCGTCGGACTTGGTTTACTTTCGGGGTGTTCAAAGTCCGAGGAGCCGACCTTTCACAACCCGTCGTCGGACTCGGTTTATTTTTTGGGGTGTCCAGTTTCTGAGGAGCAAGCCTTCCACAAACCCGTCGTCGGACTTGGTTTGCTTTCGGGGTGTTCGAAGTCTGAGGAGCCGACCTTTCACAACCCGTCGTTGGACTCGGTTTATTTTTTGGGGTGTCCAGTTTCTGAGGAGCAAGCCTTCCACAAACCCGTCGTCGGACTTGGTTTACTTTTGGGGTGTTCGAAGTCTCAGGAGCCAGCCTTTCACAAACCCATCGTCGGACTTGGCTTTTTCACAACCCATCGTCGGACTTGGTTTACTTTTGGGGTGTTCCAAGTCTGAGGAGCCAACCTTTCACAACCCATTGTCGGACTTGGTTTGTGTACAACCCATCGTCGGGCTTAGTTTATTTCTGGGGTGTTCAGTTCAACCCTAATCCTATAACTTAACCCTCACCCTAAACGGTCCAGAAAAAGCCACCCGAGAATTCTTGGTACCGTTTGAGAAGTCAGGGTCTCAGCTGACTATAACTGTCGCGATTCCCAGGCCAGCTCGCTCAGCGAGTCCGCCAGATTCGAAACTGTAGTACTGTGGAACCTCCAGAGTGGTCCTCAGACATGGACACTGCCGTAGCTCCGTCCACAGACGACGCGGCCGGGAATTCTTGATACCGTTAGAGAGGTCAGGGTCTCAGCCGACTATAACTGTCGCGTTTCCCAGGCCAGCCTGCTCAGCGAGTCCGTCAGAGTCGAAACAGTGGTACGGGGTACCTCCCGGGTGCTCCCCAGGCCTGGAAATCGCCCGTAGCTCCGTCCACAGACGACGCAGCCGGGAATTCTTGATACCGTTAGAGAGGTCAGGGTCTCAGCCGACTATAACTGTCGCGTTTCCCAGGCCAGCCTGCTCAGCGAGTCCGTTAGAGTCGAAACAGTGGTACGGGGTACCTCCCGGGTGCTCCCCAGGCCTGACAATCGCCCGTAGCTCCGTCCACAGACGACGCGGCCGGGAATTCTTGATACCGTTAGAGAGGTCAGGGTCTCAGCCGACTATAACTGTCGCGTTTCCCAGGCCAGCCTGCTCAGCGAGTCCGTCAGAGTCGAAACAGTGGTTCGGGGTACCTCCCGGGTGCTCCCCAGGCCTGAAAATCGCCCGTAGCTCCGTCCACAGACGACGCGGCTGGGAATTCTTGATACCGTTAGAGAGGTCAGGGTCTCAGCCGACTATAACTGTCGCGTTTCCCAGGCCAGCCTGCTCAGCGAGTCCGTCAGAGTCGAAACAGTGGTACGGGGTACCTCCCGGGTGCTCCCCAGGCCTGAAAATCGCCCGTAGCTCCGTCCACAGACGACGCGGCCGGGAATTCTTGATACCGTTAGAGAGGTCAGGGTCTCAGCCGACTATAACTGTCGCGTTTCCCAGGCCAGCCTGCTCAGCGAGTCCGTCAGAGTCGAAACAGTAGTACTGTGGAACCTCCCAGGTGCTCCCCAGGCCTGACAATCGCCCGTAGCTCCGTCCACAGACGACGCAGCCGGGAATTCTTGGTACTGTTGGAGAGGTCAGGGTCTCAGCCGACTACAACTATCGCGTTTCTCAGGCCAGCTCGCTCAGCGACTCCGTCGGGGTCGAAAGAGTGGTACGGGTACCTGCAGAGTTCTCCCCAGGCTTCAACGCCCGCCGTAGCTCCGTCCACAGACGTCGCAGCCAAGAATTCTCGATACCGTTAGAGAGGTCAGGGTCTCAGCTGACTATGACTATCGCGTTACCCAGGCCAGCTCTCTCCGCGAGTCCGTCAGAGTCGAAACAGTAGTATGGGGTACCTCCAGGGTGCTCCTCAGACTTGAACACCGCACGGAGCTCCGTCCACACCCGTCGCGGCCGAGAATTCCCGATACCGTTAGAGAGGTCACGGTCTCAGCTGATTATAACTATCACGCTTCCCAGGCCAGCTTGCTCGGCTGGTCCGTCAGAGTCGAAACAGTAATACTGGGGTACCTCCAGAGTGCTCCTCAGACTTGAACACCGCCCGTACCTCCGTCCACAGCCGTCGCAGCCGAGGATTCTCGATACCGTTAGGGAGGTCACGGTCTCAGCTGATTATAACTATCGCGTTTCCCAGGCCAGCTCGCTCAGCGAGTCCGTCAGAGTCGAAACAGTAGTACTGTGGTACCTCCAGAGTGCTCCTTAGACTTGAACGTCGGCCGTAGCTCCGTCCACGGACGACGCTGATGGGAATTCTTGATGCCGTCAGAGAGGACACGGTCTCAGCTGACTATACCTATCGGGCGTCCCAGGCCAGCTCGCTCAGCGACTCCGTCAGAGTCGAAACAGTAGTACCGGGGTACCTGCAGAGTGCTCCTCAGACTTGAACACCGCCCGTAGCTCCGTCCACAGACGTCGCAGCCGAGAATTCTCGATACAGTTAGAGAGGTCAGGGTCTGAGCCGACTATAACTGTCGCGTTTCTCAGGCCAGCTGGCTCAGCGACTCCGTCAGAGTCGAAACTGTAGGTACGGGGGTACCTGTCAGAGTGCTCCTCAGACTCGAACACCGCCCGTACCTCCGTCTGCAGCCGACGCCGCTGGGAATTCTCGATACCGTTAGAGAGGTCACGGTCTCAGCTGATTATAACTATCGCGTTTTCCAGGCCAGCTTGCTCGGCTGGTTCGTCAGAGTCGAAACAGTAGTACTGGGGTACCTCCAGAGTACTCCTCAGACTGAACACCGCCCGTAGCTCCGCCAACATCCGTCGCAGCCGAGAAATCTCGATACCGTTAGAGAGGTCAGGGCCTCAGACGACCAGAACCATCGCGTTTCTCAGGCCAGCTGGCTCGGCGAGTCCGTCCGAGTCGAAACAGTAGTATGGAGGGGGGGTAACTCCCGAGTGCTCCTCAGACTTGAACACCACCCGTACCTCCGTCCACAGACGACGCAGATGGGAATTCTTGATACCGTCAGAGAGGTCACGGTCTCAGCTGCCTATACCTATCGCGTTTCCCAGGCCAGCACGCTCAGCGACTCCGTCAGAGTGGAAACATTAGTACTGGGGTATGTCCAGAGTGCTCCTCAGACTTGAACACCGCCCGTAGCTCCGTCCACAGACGTCGCCGCCGAGAATTCTCGATACCGTTAGAGAATTCAGGGTCTGAGCAGACTATAACTGTCGCGTTTCTCAGGCCAGCTCGCTCAGCGACTCCGTCAGAGTCGAAACTGTAGGTACGAGGTACCTGCAGTGTGCTCCGCAGACTTGAACACCGCCCGTAGCTTCGTCCCCAGACGACGCCGCTGGGAATTCTGGATACCGTTAGAGAGGTCACGGTCTCAGCTGATTATAACTATCGCGTTTCCCAGGCCAGCTTGCTCGGCTGGTCCGTCAGAGTCGAAAGAGCAGTACTGGGGTATCTGCATAGTGCTCCTCAGACTTGAACACCGCCCGTAGCTCCGTCCACAGACGTCGCAGCCGAGAATTCACGATACCGTTATAGAGGTCAGGGTCTGAGCCGACTATAACTGCCGCGTTTCTAAAGGCAGCTCGCTCAGCGAGTCCGTCAGAGTCGAAACTGTAGGTACGGGGATACCTGTCAGAGTGCTCCTCAGACTTGAACACCGCCCGTACCTCCGTCCACAGCCAACGCCGCTGGGAATTCTGGATACCGTCAGAGAGGTCACGGTCTCAGCTGATTATAACTATCGCGTTTCCCAGGCCAGCTTGCTCGGCTGGTCCGTCAGAGTCGAAACAGTAGTACTGGGGGTATGTCCAGAGTGCTCCTCAGACTTGAACACCGCCCGTAGCTCCGTCCGCAGACGTCGCAGCCGAGAATTCACGATACCGTTGGAGAGGTCAGGGTCTGAGCCGACTATAACTGTCGCGTTTCTCAGGCCAGCTCGCTCAGCGACTCCGTCAGAGTCGAAACTGTTGGTACGGGGGTACATGTCAGAGTGCTCCTCAGACTCGAACACCGCCCGTACCTCCGTCCACAGCCGACGCCGCTTGGAATTCTCGATACCGTTCGAGAGGTCACGGTCTCAGCTGATTATAACTATCGCGTTTCCCAGGCCAGCTTGCTCGGCTGGTTCGTCAGAGTCGAAACAGTAGTACTGGGGTACCTCCAGAGTGCTCCTCAGACTTGAACACCGCCCGTAGCTCCGTCCACAGCCGTCGCAGCCGAGAATTCTTGATACCCTTAGAGAGGTCAGGGCCTCAGCCGACCATAAGTATCACGTTTCCCAGGCCAGGTGGCTCAGCGAGTCCGTCCGAATCGAAACATTAGTATGGGGGGGAGGAGGGGGGTCACTCCAGAGTGCTCCTCAGACTTGAACACCGGACGTAGCTCCGTCCACAGACGACGCAGCTGGGAATTGTTGATGCCGTTAGAGAGGTCAGGGTCAGGGTCTGAGCCGACTATAACTGTCGCGTTTCCCAGGCCAGCTCGTTCAGGAACTCCGTCAGGGTCGAATGCTTGGACATGCCGTTTGGTGGCAAAGTTTGGCATACTGGAATTGACGTAGAATCGCCTACATAGGGGCGGACGGTCAGTCTGGCGGTGCTGACGAAAGTCGCTCCGAGTGTCTGTTGCCACTTCGATGAAAGCGTGGAGACACCATTTGGTGGCAAATTTCGGCGTACTACCTTTGAGGTAGAATCGTCTATGTAAAGGTGGACGTTCAGTCCGGAGGTGACTTCTGGTCTGACGGACGTCGCTCCGAGTTTCTGTCGGCACTTCGATGAATGCGTGGAGACACCGTTTGGTGGCAAATTTCGGCGTACTACCTTTGATGTAGAATCGCCTATGTAGGGGAGGACGGTCAGTGCGGAGGTGACTTCGGGTCTGACGGACGTCGCTCCGAGTGTCTGTCGGCGCTTGAGCTGGGTTCGGGACGGAGCTGCACTGCGGCATCGCTCGTTCTGTGCTGACGGATGCGAAGCCTGTCTCCGGGGCAAGGATACGGGGACGGCACGGCGTGCACGGTGAGAAACGATGGTACGTGCCTGGAAACTCCCCTTCACGGGCCGTTGCGGAGGCAACTCCGCTGAAGGCCACCGTCGTTTCTGGAGGAGGGACGGTCAGTCCGGAGGTGACTTCGGGTCTGGGCCAACGTCTCTCCAAGTGCCTGTCGGCACTGAGCTGGGGTTAGAGATGGAGCTGCACTGCGGCATTGCTCGTTCTGTGCTGACGGTCGCGAAAGTCATACGGGGACGGCACGGCGTGCACCGTCACGAACGGCGGTACGTGCCGAGAAAACTCGCTGCACGGCCTGCAGCGGAGGCAACTTCGCAGACGGTCACCGTCGTTGACGAAAAGGGTTTGACCACGCGAATGCGTGGAGACACCGTTTGGTGGCAAATTTCGGCATGCTACCTTTGAGGTAGAATCGCCTATGTAGAGGAGGACGGTCAGTCCGGAGGTGACTTCGGGTCTGACGGACGTCGCTCTGAGTGTCTGTCGGCGCTTGAGCTGGGTTCGGGACGGAGCTGCACTGCGGCATCGCTCGTTCTGTTCTGACGGTCGCGAAAGTCATACGGGGACGGCACGGCGTGCACAGTCACGAACGGCGGTACATGACGAGAAAACTCGCTGCACGGCCTGCTGCGTAGGCAACTCTGCAGACGGTCACCGTCGTTGACGAAAAGGGTTTGACAACGTGAATGCATTGAGACACCGTTTGGTGGCAAATTTCGGCATGCTACCTTTGAGGTAGAATCGCCTATATAGAGGAGGACGGTCAGTCCGGAGGTGACTTCGGGTCTGACGGACGTCGCTCTGAGTGTCTGTCGGCGCTTGAGCTGGGTTCGGGACGGAGCTGCACTGCGGCATCGCTCGTACTGTGCCGACGGATGTGAAGCCCTCGCCCTGTCTCCGGGGCGAGGATACGGGGACGGCACGGCGTGCACGGTGAGAAACGATGGTACGTGCCTAGAAACTCCCCCCTCGCGGGCCGTTGCGGAGGCAACTCCGCTGAAGGCCACCGTCGTTTCTGGAGGAGGGACGGTCAGTCCGGAGGTGACTTCGGGTCTGCGCCAACGTCTCTCCGAGTGTCTGTCGGCACTGAGCTGGGGTTCGAGACGGAGCTGCACTGCGGCATCGCTCGTTCTGTGCTGACGGTCGCGAAAGTCATACGGGGACGGCACGGCGTGCACAGTCACGAACGGCGGTACGTGCCGAGAAACTCCCCGCATGGCCTGCTGCGGAGGCAACTCCGCAGACGGTCACCATCGTTGGTGAAAAATAGTTGACCACGCGAATGCGTGGAGACACCGTTTGGTGGCAAATTTCGGCGTGCTACCTTTGAGGTAGAATCGCCTATGTAGAGGAGGACGGTCAGTCCGGAGGTGACTTCGGGTCTGACGGACGTCGCTCTGAGTGTCTGTCAGCGCTTGAGCTGGGTTCGGGACGGAGCTGCACTGCGGCATCGCTCGTTCTGTGCCAACGGATGCGAAGCCCTCGCCCTGTCTTCGGGGCGAGGATACGGGGACGGCACGGCGTGCACGGTGAGAAAAACGATGGTACGTGCCTGGGCACTCCACTCACGGGCAGTTGCGGAGGCAACTCTGCTGACGGCCACCGTCGTTTCTAGAAAAGCGCTGCTTCTTCCGCCGGCTTGGACTCTCGTGTCGAAAGGCACGGGGACACAGGTTTTCGGCCTGGAGTGTGCAGCGGTACTTTGGCAAAGGCATCCTTGTCGTCGCAAAAGCGCGGGTACGGAAGGTACGCCGATATCTCCGTGGACCCGCCTGCAGCCTTGACGGGCAGGCGGACGGCCGTTGGACGTCCTCTCGAATGTTCCTTGCAACCTGACGGCGTCCCCTGACACTGGGGATGCCCGATGATCGTGGGGACACGGCGAAGCGGGGAAATGGTTCGCCGGGGAGGTACGTGTGAACTTCTGGCCGTCGCCTTCTGCAGCAGTTCTCGAGAGGCAAGAGATTCGAGAGAATGAAAAAAAAAACAGATAGTCGAGGTCTGAGCGCACCTGGGAAGCCCGTCCAGAACGTGTCTACTGCTACTCGCAGCAAAACGTGGGCGAGGCGGTTGATTAGAGAAATATGTAATGATACGTAGAAAACGAGGAAAACGCACAGGGCTGACTGACCGGCCGGGTCCCCGAGAACGATTGAAAACTCCGTTGCTTTTTGTTGTATCGGGTGGACCCGTGCTTGCGGCGGCAGACGAAAGGGAGTAGTCGTTTGGACTGCGACCTGGTTGATCCTGCCAGTAATTATATGCTTGTCTTAAAGATTAAGCCATGCAAGTCCAAGTACGGCCCTTCCATTGTGGGGGCGAGACTGCGGACGGCTCAATAAATCAGTTATGATTCCCAGGAAGCTGGGCATTCTACTTGGTTAACTGTGGCAATTCTAGAGCTAATACATGCACGAAACAGCTTCGCAATCTTCCCTCTGGTAGGGAGGAGAGGAGCGCACTTGTTAGCCCGAAACCAACGTGATTTTGGTGAACTCTGGACAACTTTGCCGATTGCAGGCCCTCTGTGCCGGCGACATATCTTTTAAGTGTCTGACCTATCATACTGGATGGTTTGCGCTCTGCGCACCATGGTTACAACGGGTGACGGGGAATCAGGGTTCGATTCCGGAGAGGGAGCATGAGAAACGGCTGCCACATCCAAGGAAGGCAGCAGGCACGCAACTTACCCAATGCCGACACGGCGAGGTAGTGACGAAAAATACCAATACGGGAGTTTCTACACGAGGTCCCGCAATTGAAATGAGTACACTCTAAATCCTTTAACGAGGATCTATTGGAGGGCAAGTCTGGTGTCAGCAGCCGCGGTAATTCCAGCTCCAATAGCGTATGTCAAAGCTGCTGCGGTTAAAAAGCTCGTAGTTGGATCTCAGAGTGGGGCTGGCGGTGCGCTGTAGCGGCGATCTACTGCCACACCCTATGCAACTTGACGGCAGAACAGACTCGGGGTGCTCTTGACTGAATGTGTCGGGTGGCCGGAACGTTTACTGTGAAAAAATTAGGGTGCTCAAAGCAGGCCTTCGTGCCCGAATACTGGTGCATGGAATAATAGAGTAGGACCTCGGCTCCAGTCTTGTTGGTTTACGGAGCGCGAGGTAATGATTAAGAGGGACGGCCGGGGGCATACGTACTGCGTCGTGAGAGGTGAAATTCTGTGACCGTCGCAGGACGAATGTAAGCGAAAGCATTTGCCAAGAATGTTTTCCTTAATCAAGAACGAAAGTCAGAGGTTCGAAGACGATCATATACCGTCGTAGTTCTGATCGCAAACTATGCCAACCGACACTCCGCCGGAGTTGCTTAATTGACCCGGCGAGGAGTCCCCGGGAAACCAAAGTTTCTGGGTTCCGGGGGGAGTACGGTTGCAAAGCTGAAACTTAAAGGAATTGACGGAAGGGCACCACCAGGAGTGGAGCCTGTGGCTTAATTTGACTCAACACGGGAAACCTCACCCGGTCCGGACACTGGAAGGATTGACAGACTAAAGCTCTTTCTTGATTTAGTGGGTGGTGGTGCATGGCCGTTCTTAGTTGGTGGAGTGATTTGTCTGGTTAATTCCGATA